>OU015503.1:54959763-54967263 GCA_907164885.2 Dolomedes plantarius
AATTTCGTTTCCCGTAACCGCTTTAGGGGGGGGGGGGGGGAGACTCACATTTTCGACTAGACCGTAAACCCTGTACTGCTCGTTACTCTATTGTCAACAAAACTCTTTTCTCCTTGGGGAGGGAAGGAAAACGCCTTCAACCTCCAAAATCGTGGACGAATGCACGGTCTCTCACAATGAAGCATCTCCTTCCTCTCTGGTTAACAAAACCTTCACCTCTCATGCCATTGCGCTTTTAGTAAACAAAACTCTCCCACATCTTTACTGACTGTAATATCTAACCCACATATTCTCACCCATAATTCTATAATTATAACTACACGTTTACACATCTGTAAACAAAATCCTATCTAAACTTTTAACTCCTCAAATTTCTTTTAACCTACGTAAATTTCATGTTCATAGCTCCTAATTTCATATACAAACTATATTTCAAAGTATTTAATCGCTTACTAACACTTTTCTCAACATTCTCACGCAAAATCACTTAAGTTTACACACCATCATTATTTACTTAAACTTAAGCTTACTACATACTTTGACTTTCTAAAATTTTTGCCTGTACCCTATCTCCTGCCAAAATTTTATTTTCCATAATCTCACTCTGGGTTTGGTGTGGTCGTCCGACTTAGTTTTTAATCTAGGTCTCGCATCTCTCCATTTAATTGTTTGTCTAACTTTTACCTTACCTCCCATCTTTTTAAACGTTTCAACACCTGTATTACTTTTAGTCATTTCTACGTTACTTGTCTTATCTTTGCTATGCCTCTGGTTTCTTACAACTTGCACTGTCTGAATTTTTATATTCCTGCTCCTCTCAGCTTTAAAATCGCGAAATTTGGTAATTGAACCCATCAACAACATATAATTATTCTTTATTTTCTGAACATCTATTTTCAAATCCATTCTATCATTTATTGAACCTAATTTGTTGTCTCCACTAATCGTATTTACTGTATTTTGCGCTTCATAACTTTTTATCTCATTTGTTTTACGCAAATCTTTATCCCTTTTATCTTTTAATTGAAAATCAATCTCATTACTAATTCTCTCCGCAGATTGCAATTTTATTGGTTTCATTTCCACCTCAAATTCGCGATATCCGGTAGTTTTACTCACTTCTTTTTCCCCATTAATCATCATCGCATCTAATTTCCCTGTTTGTATCTTTTGATCACTTATCACCATACCTGTTTGATCTACACTTTTCCCATTTTCCTTCACTGACCCTCTTTGACCTAAATTAACAATTTCATTTTTGGTCTCTACTTTATTTTGTCTTTGATCGCCACTAATTTTACAATTTCGATCTGCTTTCATCCTATTTTCCTTCAATGACTCTATCTGTTGTTTATTATTAAATTCATTTGGGGTATTTTCCGACTCATAATCATTATTTATTTCCGCCGTGTTACGTCCTATCATTATTTGATTCGCCTTCGCGTCTAGTTTAATTTTTGTCACTAAATCAATCGCTTGAGTCGTTTCTTTGTTCACACTCTCACCCTTTCTCTCAAAAATTTTAATTTTCTGCTCCTGACTATTTCTTTCATCCGATTTTATTATCATAGAATTATTCTCTCTGTCTTTGTCCTTTTGATTTGTCTCTGAATTATTGTCCTTTTGATTTTCCGCCTCAATATTTAGTTTATCACTCTCCACTTCAATATTTAGTTTATAACTCTCCCCCTCAATCATTAGTTTATCATTCTCCATATCAATATTTAGTTTATCACTCTCTACATTCAATATTTAATTTCTTTTCATTTCGCTGCTCCTCGTCTTCAATCGTAACTCTCTCTATCACCTGCGATTCCGCACTATCCATATTTTTTCCATAAACCTTCATGAATCTTTTAATTACTAACGAAAACGTCCCATCCCCTTCAATTTCTTCTAAAAAGTCCCAGGCTCGTCTCGCCTTTCCTGTTAATCGGTATGCAAAAAACAGAGATTTCGCGCCTTCCGACCAATTCAACCAACTCGCAGTCTGATTAAATTTTTTAATAAAATCTTCAAAATCATCTTCCTTTTCCCCACTAAAACTTGGTATCAAGGACTCTAGCGAAATGGTTTCCATACTTATGGCCACTTTATCCCACTTTTCTTAAATACTTCCCTTACCGCTACTTTTACAAACCTCTAATAATTATTGACATAACCATTAAAATTTCTAAATTCTCAAAACACTGACTTCCCCCAAAATACATAATGCATACACAATCAATATATATATAAACACAAATTTAAATATCTATATCACAACACAATTCAAATATACTATTACATTTGCACACTCTTAACTTTTCATCAATTATATTATGCACAATCCTACTAATTACTACTCAAATAATCAAATGCTTGTACTTAATTCAAATATCATATAACTATACTTCTCTTTCTCTTCATACAAAACACTTCTACATTTCAAAATATCTCTCAAATCTCTTTCTACTGATTTTAATGAAGTTACACACTCTCAACTAGTCAAAACTTTTCATTAAATAATCCTTACATTAATTAGTTATCAAAAAAAAAAAAAAACTAAACACCTCTATCTATCTACTGAAATCAATATAAGTTCTTATGTCACAAACTAGTTCTAAACATTCAAACAATTTCTGAAACTTCGTCTTAATTCAACTCAATTACTTTAAATCATCTATCAGTAAACACTTCAAACATATATCAGTATAATTTTTCTTATTTTTATCTAAACCACTTCAAATCAAACTTGTTTCCAAAAATACTCCTCAATATGCAAAATATTAATAACATGCAATATATCGAAACACATGTACCAAAATCAATCAAATATATATGCAAAACCAAAATACACTCAATAATACCAAATAACACTCAATACTTGTGGCAAATACACATTTAAATTTCAAACATCGCGCGCTTTCAAAATAAATTTTAATGCGCGGCTCCCTTCACCTTGAAAAACAAAATTTTTTTTATTTTAAAGTCCCTAACACACCATGAGACTGAGTCACGGTCACCATTGTACAAAAAAAATTTTTTTTTTTTTTTACGCAAAAAAAATTTTCACGATTCCAGCCTAACACAAATTATTTTTTTATCCTGGTCGGAACCATTTGTCGTGAAGGGCCTGTCCTGACTTTATTTGGTTTGGACGTGAATTCGTATTTTATTTGTGGTAGTACATTTTATGTTATCAAAAGGGGTAGTTGGGTGCGTTGTGTTTAGGTATTTGGTTGAATAACACTTCAGACTCTGGACATGATTGGCCTACGAACAGATTATAAAATCTTAACCTACAATCTTTCTTCACAATTAACGGAAATCCACTCATTAACGAATTCAAGTTTTCTTTAACACAAACTAATAGTTTATTTACAATTGCATATATTTACAGTTTATTAAAAAAAGAATCATCTACTGTTCATATCCTCAATCCTTACACTTAATCGTTTAATTACTAATTTACGAGGTGCAGGGAGCATACGGAAAAACTACTCATACACAAGTATTTATGTATGACCCTAACTTTCCTTTTCCGCACTCAAGAATTAAATTTTAAATGACCAGGGGACTGAATGTATCAAAATTATATTTTCACTCACTCTATTTCGCAGGGACAGGATAATCAGCGAAACGCAGGGTTGCGGGTTCTCTCCCTCCGAATCGCACGTTCACTTTATTGAATATCAGCTCAGCTGTGGTCTGGAAATTGGGGGTCTTGCTTCACAGGAACGTCACTGCTTCTTCCTTATGCCTTCCGTATTGGTCTCCGAATTCGGTGAAGTCTAGCCGCTCTCTTCTGGATCCGGTGCTCGATATTTTCTTGGATCCTGCGAGTAAGGTCCGGAACTATGTCGACCGGTTGTCCTTCTGCCTCGCAAGTCTGGTCCCCTCCAACTAGGACGTAGGGATCGACCAACTCGCCCCCGACCAAAACTCTACGCTTCTCCTCTTGACTCTTTTGTTACGTCATCTTCTACGCAGCCGATGGCCCCCCACATCGATCACTGTACGCCGCTCTCATATATTCAGTACAAAAGGGCATTCTATTTTACGGTCGCACCGGCGCCTAACTTGCTATCTTAGTCTAACCATCTTCGAGACCTCCCATGTAGACCGCACTCTACCTCCTATCCGAAATCAATGTAATGAAGCAAGCCTTTGATTTTAAATTATTTCTACATTTAATTTTCTTCTTCTTAAAATTGAAGGCGCATCATTACAGCCACTCTTTTAGGCATGGAAGCCATAAGATTTTGCAACACTGCTTTTGGTATTCATGGTGCCAAAATTTTAATTATTCTTTCCTGAAGCGCTCGTTTTGTTCTGGGACGATTTTGAGCCATTTTCAAATAAACAAACAGATGTCAAATAACAAACAGAAAAAGATTATAGTTCCATTATAATATCAGCCAATGTCATTTAGATGCCGTAACTTTAGATCCAAAAAGGGCCAAAGGCAGATAATTTTATTATAAAATATAACAGTTGAAAATGCGTTATATGATAAAATATGTTTTACGCTAACAATGAACAAGTAAAAAAATATTACTGTGACGCGTAGTATAAAAAGTTATAACATTCAGCAAAATGTTCAATATCTTTGCATGCCTTTTTCTGGAAACTAATAATTTTGACATTGGCCCTTTAGATACAGCCAGCCACACCACACACCACACACACATATATATATATATATATATAGATAGTATATATTATATATATATACATACAGTCAGACCTCTATTTAACGAACCTCTATTTTGCGAACTTTTCCCTTGGAACAAGACATTTTGCGAATTCTTTGTAAAATAACCTCCAATAGCGAAGTCTATTCTCTATTTAACGAACTTTTCTTGTGATCCAATATTCGTTTCCTCCTTATTTCTCAAAAATATTTCTGAACATTTCAAACTTATTCTTTCTTTTAACCCATTTTTGGGTGATCATGACCTGACTGGTTTTATCAGTCACCTACTCACCGAGAGCATTAAAATAGCGCTGCCATTCTTTGTATTTCATCCAGAAATGCACCTTTATCCCCTATCCTACTGTTCACATTCACTAGAAAACTTTCAGTATCCCCCTTTCACCCACAATGGAGCTACCTAGTGTCCTTGAACTAGTCTCCGTTTTCTAGATTGTTGATCAGAGGTCGGCTGGTAATCTCGGTTTCTTGTAGCTGGAAAAATGTCAAAGCGAAAGTGCTTGAGCATCAAAGAAAAAAAATTAATTCTTCATGAGGTGGATAAAGGGATATTGCTATAACATTTTGTATTCTCCAAACAGCGTAGTAACCATAATAAAAAAAAAAATCGTGGATAAGATACAAAATTACGATTCAATCGAATTCTTGTTCAAAACGTTTAAAACACGTGGCTTTAAAGATGTGGATGAGGCATTTTTGAAGGGGATTACACACAATGCGAGAATAAGATGTTCCCATCAAAAAAACTCAGACAAAATTACAGATTTTAATCAGTATTAAATTTATGACGCATGTGGTAACGTATGCTTAAATTACTTGTTATAATAAAGTGCGATAAGATGTCATTAAAATTTATTAATTTTAATATAATTGTTTTTAATTGAAAATGCAGTGTAGTTCCCCGGACAATGTGTTCTATTTTTCCTTGTTTTCTTTAGCAGATTTCTTTTTGGATGAGTAAGAGATATAAAACAAATAGATATTAATTTACAAAATAAAGGTGGGATTAATTACTTATTTAATAATATTCAGTGTTTATGAATTTAAAATCTGTGTTGTGTAGTTTAAAGTAGTTTAAAAAAGGTGAATCTCTATTTAACAAATTTTCCATATACGAACTTTTTTTCGGAATTTAGTGACTTCGGTTCAATAGAGTCCGACTGTATATATGTATATATATATATCCCCAATCTGTAACGCTCGTCTCTTCATGTTTAAATATATGTTAATTTCCAAGAACTAAATATCCCAATACGTTATTGTAGACATGTTCACATTCGTCAGTTTTGGTTGTTCATACTTGGCCACTGCAACATAAAGACAGACCAAAGAAGTCACACATGCAAGTAGAACAAAAATAGTAAATTCTGAAACGCTTTTGTCTGCAAGTTCTAAATAATGACAATAAATAAACAGACTGGTTTATTTAAGAGCAATTTGTATGGAACACAATAGGCTCTGTAAATATATTTTGGCCGGAAATTGTAATTTTTTATCACTTTTTCGTACCTAACTGGGTTTATAATTCAACATTTAAAAGATTCTAAAGCATGACCTCATTACCTGGGACCTAATTTATTATCTCTTAGGTCTTCAAAGGTATTTCGAAATCAATGACCTAAGCAATAAAATCCAAAACTCCTACAAAGTGATTCCAAACTATCACTAAAAGAAAACAAAAGAAACTAAAGGAGATATATTACTTTCTCAGACTTAATAGGATAAAACAAACTATATGAATATTTAACAACTGAACTCTGTAATTAACGTCGAGATTAATGCGTCAAAATGAAGGACCACGAAGCTAAAACAGCACAGAAAGGAAGACACTGATACTTTACATTCTGAGTCGATACGATATAGAAACAAACTACATGGATCTTAATCCATTAATAATGTAATTATCTCCGGAATTAATGCATCAAACTAGAAATAAAATAGTTCACGACTGGCAGAAACTAATAAAGATATTTCTACTTCTTAGATTCTTGGACGACTGGGAATTTTCAACCATTGAACACTGTAATTAACGTTAGGACTACACCTACAAGCTGAGGAACCCCAAAAAATAAAACAGCTCACGGAGGAAGAAACTAAGAATGATATTTTACCTTCTCAAACCTTTATGTATATACAGGGTGATTTTTTTTAAAACTGACACTACTAAGAGCCATCTATAGCGTGATCTATGTGCTGGAATTCCACCAAAATTAATAGAGGGACTAAGGGCGACATTGGAAAGAGTTTCCGGGAAAAAAATATATTAGTTCCAAAAGTCGCTGATAGGGGGGCGATATAGCGCTATTGTTGTCAGCGCACCCGAGAATTTGCCTAAAAAAGCAAGTCTAAATTCATGTCTACGTAGTCGACAGCAGTGCCAGTATTTTGGGCTATCGGTGCGGAATCTGTTGCGCCTTCGCTTACAGAAGAAAAAGTCAGTCGCTTTTTTTCCACTTGCATAGCCACCATCGCTCCCCGGACCTAACCCATGTGACATCTTTATGTGGAGTTATTTAAAGTCTAAGGTGTATCTTGGTGGAGTCTCGAACTTGGCGGCCCTAAAGGACAACATATCCCGGACTTTGATGAACATTCCTGGTGGCATGTTACGCTTGGCCGTTGGGAACGCAGTGTTCAGGATGCAATGTGTCGTCCACCAGGACTGTGGTCACGTTGAAGGAGAGAGAAGGGAATTTGCTGCATGGTGTTGCAGTGAAATTTATTTGTTATTCATTTGTGTGCTTACAACTTATTCGGTATTCATCCTTTAACTTTATTGCCCGAAATACTGGCGCTGCTGTCGA
>OU015503.1:54972263-54979763 GCA_907164885.2 Dolomedes plantarius
AATTTGTGAAAAGATCCGCTAAGAAAGTTGTAAGTGCGGTAAAATCTGGCCACCCCTGCCATAGCAACTCACTATAGCTAGGCACATTTACCATGCCAAGATTTTTTTAACAACTCACTGACTACTCTCTTACTACTCACTGACCACCGTTTGTTGTCCCACACTGTTTTTGGCTCGTAATCTATTTCTTCCCACACCGTTGCTATGAGAATGGAATGAACGTAGCTTGCTGCGTATAAACGGGGCCTAAAAATTCTGGGAACTGCTAAAACAGCTATATCTCTAAAGCTTAGTCTTGGCCTCCAAAATATTGACGGTTTCGGTATACAGTTGAATCCCGTTAATACGCAAAAATCGCTTAAGACGCGATTTTTCTCGGTGTCTCGAAAAACGCGTATCTTATGCGTGTAAAAAAAAACCTGGTTAATACGCGAACGGTTAACACGCGAACCCGCTTAAGACACAAAATTTTATCAGTCGCTTGGGAAGATAAACCTACGTTTAATACGCGAATGCAGTCTGGTTCCAAACAGAGAAGGTTTTAGAGGGATTAATGTCTTGAGCATTACATACGACAATTCTTTAAGCTAGGAAGCATTTTCTGTCCAAATCTAATGCACCCATTAATTGCTCTATTGAAAAATATCAAATTCAATCAAAAATTGATAACTACTGTGCCAAAAAGTAATTTTTATGCCATTATTGACTTTAATAATCTTTATTATTAACTTTTTAATTTTTTTTATATTGACTTTTTATTATTATCGACACTGTTCTTTATTTGTACTCTATACCTAACAAAGATTTTAATTTTGGTAACATTAGTTTTGGTCAACGTGGTTAAAGAAGTTTTTGTGCTCGTTTTGTTCAATTTTATGTGTAGTACACAATAAATCTAATTTTGTATAGACTTACAGCATTTTTACTTACGACAGTAACCCTTATTTTAATTTCAAACTTTCCAACGCCCCTACTAAATAAACACATAATAATAAAAGCAAATAAAATGTCATTCGAAGGCTTGAAAACGCTTAAAATTGTCATAAAAATGTGTTTTATCCGTATAGGGTGTTATTAGAGGAATCCTTTTGACGAAAATTCGCGAACTTCGGTTAATACGCGAACCCGTTTAATACGCGAATTTCGATCGGTCCCTGGATTCGCATATGAACGAGGTTCGACTGTATATGCTTGTATCTGAAGGCAAGTACGAGTGTAACTGAATACCGAATAATCAAATCAAGGCTGACCACAGTCCGTGCGACAGTCTACGTAAGTCATTACACAAGAATTTCGCCAATGAATGACTTACAAAAACAGAAAAATACATCTCCAGAACTATCATTTTCCCCCTCTGATGTTTATTCTTTTTCCTCTCTTTGTTCCACGTTGTTCTGGCAAATTTCGCGTGAGAAAATTTTTCCAAGTCGCAAATCTAGAAAACAATGACGGAATTTCTTCCATCAAAAACACTCCATGAAATATCTTCTTAAGCCTCAAAGACACGCTAACAACAGCGGCTGCCATTTTCTTTTATTATTATTTATTTACAAAAACGATCTTCAGAACATGGCGGAACAAATATGTACAAAACATCTACAAAGATCTGAATAAAACATCTTCCATAAAAGCGAAGTAGGAAAAAAAAAAAAAGTCATGTAAATCCTCTTACACCACTGCGGCTTATCTTTCCGGTCCATCTACTAACTCAGGGTTAATTCAAATCGAGTATAATGGCGGTAATTCGCAGCTCTTCGCAATTACTGTAGTAATTTAATAGGAAGCAGACGATAACAACGCTTTCGCAGAGGTCCCGGATTGCGCTCGTTCCGGGCGCGACCGGTTTCGGCAGAGAACACCGCCATTTTGTATCCATAGCGCCGGCAGTCATATGCTTTTCAGAGAAAAAGATTGGAGATACGTGTTGCCAGCTTTGGTAGTATGTACTGTCATTTAACTGTTATTTGTCTGTGGCCAATGCATTACTTTTTAGCTGCTAGCCCAAAACCATTCTAGGTCGTGTCGGGAAAGACAATTACTTTTTACATTCTGTCATGTCAACAGATAGACTGATTGATAACCGTGATGTCTCAATAGCAGAAAAAAAGGTATGATGCTAAGGCTGTGTATTAACCTTATTGGATTCGCTCATCTCAATGTTAACCTCAATGTTAACAGTTTCTTTTCTAATTTTTATATTCTTTTAAACATTTTTCACCCAGGGATTCACGGATAATAACGGGAGTTGAGTGGATCATATTGATTTGAAAGAGTGAAAATTTACCAACTGCAACCCTAAGGAAAACATTTACATTTAAATTATATACAGTGGAGTCACGATAATCCGAATTGGTTGGGACCAGACCCTTTTTCGGATTAACGAATTTTTCGGATTAAGCGAAATCATTCCTAAAATATACTTAAATTGCATAATAAAACGTGATTACATAAATATTACATATTACGTGTGATTACGCAGTTTAATTTATAAGGTCTGTCTAAACATTACCAAACCTCCGGACAAAATGGGTGGTAACAGAGCGAAACGCTGCCTAGTACAATACAGTAGAGTGTAAGATTTTAGACGATCAGTAGATTGTTGAAATGGCTTTGAAAGAACCTGTCAACGTGTCAGACGAGAGTGAAGGTGAAGCAGACGGTGACAGTGAGCAGAGGGTATCCCACTCAGAAGCCGCGGCTGCATTGGATGTAGTGCTAGGCTACGTAGAGCAACACTCCGCCGCGACCAGAGCGGACACCATTTTTCTGACGCGTTGGCGTAATTTGGCTTCAAAGGAGAGATATTCTTCTCTTCGACAAAAATAATTTAACAGATTTTTTTCAAACCAATGTAGTTCAGTAATAATTAGTTCATTGCATTGTCTAACTTTCAATATTCTTGTGATTTTCAAAAACATACTTTATATTACTTAGTATCACTGTGGTTTTATTGTAACCTTTGTTCTTTTTGACTTTTGGTTTCGGATTAAGCGGACTTTCGGATTACCAAAGTTCGGATTATCGAGACTCTACTGTATAACGCCATCTTGAATGTTAGAATCACACAACGTCAAACTTTAAGGCTCTGTGTACTAACCGTATTGGATTCGCTCACCTCAATGTTAACCTATAGAGAAAATGTGCTACATAAACGCTGATAGTCCAATAAAAATGGTATTTTCAGACAGCCTTGAATTTTTCTACACCTTGCGACAGGATTAATTTTATAAATATCGTCCACCAAAGGAATTGATAAGCGTTTGAAACACACTATGCCAGATTTTTTCCCCCGAATAGTTTAAATTAAAAAATATTCTTTGCATTTATTTTTAAAAATGAAAAATGCCCCAGGGTGTAAAATTTCTTTCTCTATTACAGAGTAGATTTTTTGTTTAAATCTTTCAATCCAAGTCGCCAGTCCTTGGACACATTTATTTTCTCCATAGGTTAACACTGATGTGAGTGAATCCAATAGGGTTAGTAGACTTAATATTTGAGATGAAAAATCTTTCAAAATTAGCGTAATTAAATTAAAATTTTCTCTATTGGATATCCTTAAACGGGAAATAATTGCACATATTTACATGCATAATTGCGCATATTTAAATGTAAATTATACGTTTAGTTTCAGATTTGAAAATTCAAAACTTACAGTGTAATTCTTTTGACGTTTTGAGGAACTTAAATGGCTTTTGCATGCTAATTAGTAGATAGGAAGAAGTTATGTATTGATAGTAATTAATTCGATATTTAAGCACTGGACTCGTGAAAATGTTTTATTCTTTGTTCTTTTAAAAAACATTTATATGTGACTGAAATTTTTATTAGTTTCAGCTCGGAAATGATACAGAATAGACAGAGTGCTTGGACGGACGGTTAAAAAAATTTCTCGGGTAGTCTCTTCTAACGAAACTACCGCGGGTTATTAACGTAGGATTACTTATCGTTGCTTACCTCTTTTGTATGTATATATGTATCTATATATGCGTACGTATGTATATATATATATACATATATGTATGTCAAAATTTTGACGCATTTTGGTACTTTTCTGTTTAACTGTTTACTGATTGTCCAAGCGATACAGACTGGGTTTGGCGCTCTGCCAAAATTATAACTCGTGGAGGACGGACGGACGGACGTTTTTAGCGTCTGAAATTTTGCTTTTCGGAGGACCGTTATGGCGGAATGTAATCCTACGTTAAAACTGCAAAGTTACATAGTGGATGACCATTGCATAGAATAACGTAACGGGGGAATAACGTGTACAGGTTCTGTTTTAGACTATGGGGCAAAGAATACTATGACTGGAATAATAATTTTTTGCTCTAAATTATCATGAATGGTTTTAAAACTGCATTTTCAACTGATAAAGAAGTCAAAATTTTTTCCTGCCTTTGAAATATCTTTTTTTACGAGAACAATATTGTAAAACTTAAGCAGTTGAACTCATTTGTTCTGAATGGTGCTGTGTACTTGGGTGGAATTGGTTGAACTCGGGGGTGGTTTCCAAGTGAGGGGCGGATTGGCCAGTGCCACCTGCTTCGATGGACGGTCCAGACATTGTTATCAATCGTCCAGTTTCACTCAACACTTAAAAATATGCAAAATTTTCTATTCCTTAATCGGAATGTGTTAGTGGAAATAAAAAAAATTTTCAGTTATGGTAACTATGGTATATAAGAATTATCATTATTAGCTACAGTTCAAACAGATTATGTTAAAATAAAATTATTTGCTGTTAACATAATAGGGCACTTGTGCCTTTAAGAAACCCCTTGTAAACTAGAAACCTTGTATCTAGAAACTAGAATGATGAATTAACTTATCAAATTATCTCAAAATAAACCTTAATTTCGGGGCTATGTTAATGGTCGGTTGGGTTAAAAAAGACATGGTTGTCTTTCGTACCATATCTTTTTCGTGATTATATCTAACAAAATATGGTTTTTTCGTACCATATCTTTTCGTGATTATATCTAACAAAGAAATGTTTTTCTCTCCTCAAGTAAGAAATTGAGTCTGTAGGAGTAGCGATTAAAGGCTCGAATATTAAAGCTGCTGTGTACTAACCCTATTGGATTCGCTCACCTCAATGTTAACCTAAGGAGACAATGTGTCTCCGATTTACAGCTCCATAAATGCTGATAATCCAATAAAAATGCTATTTTCAGATGGCCTGACTTTTTTTCTGCAGCTTGCAACACGATTCCTTTTATAAATTGCGTCCACCAAAGGAATTGATGAGCGCTTAAAACACACAATATTGTAAAACATACAATATTACACCAGATTTTTTGCCGAATAATTTAAATTTCAAAACGTTATTTGGATTTTTTGAAAAAATACCGCTAATCCTTGGACATATTTTCTCCAAAGGTTAACATTCAGGGGAGCTAATCCAATTGCAGCCTTGAAGTGAAATTTCTTAATCTCGGTATTATAACACATCTGGGATAAGCTCTTCTTATGATTTTACAATGACGGGCAAGTTAAAGTTAAATACAATAACTTAACAAGCAAAATAATACTTGAAAAAAATAATTCTTTATAAATTAATTTTATTTTTTTTACAAAATTATTCTTCACCAATGCAAGAAAATTTGACACGCAATTCCCAGTGCTAGGGATTAAAATGATGCCCTAGAGAAAAAAATTTGATGATACAAAGACCAATTGAAGTTTAAAGCAAGCTGAAAAAAAAAACAAGAATCTTAGAGGCAAAATTTTTTCTATTTTACCTACATAAACTCTTAAAAAAATTGCATTTATCATCGAAAAAATTAAAAATAAATCTTCTAAAATCAAAGTCTTAAAAAATCGATCAGCGCTTCTTGGGGTGGATTTTAACCTAGGATAACGTTCGTTCATAACGGTCATCCGGGAAGCAAAATTTCAGATGTCTTGCGTCGCAAGTTAACTTTGGCAGCGTTCCAAACCCAGTATGTATCGCTTGGGTAAGCAGTGAACAGTTAAACAGAAAAGTACCAAAATGCGTCAAAATTTTGACATACATATATGTATATATATATATATATATACACGTACATATATACACTGCTGGCCACCCAAATTGCAACACCAAGAAAGACAAGAGATATCACAACAAAATTTATTTTGTAGATAACATGTTGACCAAGTATCAAATGATTAAATTTATAGACTTCTGTGAAGTGTGGTTTCTGCCAAAATCAGTAGCCAGAGTAGCCGCCATCGTTGGAGATCACCGCTGCCACACGCCTCGGCATTGATTCAAAGAGACTTTGGATGAGTTCTTGGGGTACAGCAGACCTAGCAGCTTCCACACGTTGCCAAAGTTGATCTGCTGTGGCTGCTGGGGATGGAATCTGGGTCAATCGTAGAGCAACCATGGACCACATGTTTTCTATCGGTGAAAGATCCGGAGAGCGAGGCGGCCAGGGAAGCAATTCAATCTGGCGATTGACGAAGAACCGTTGGACAATGCGCGCCACGTGTGGTCGTGCATTATCCTGTTGAAATATGGCTGTGGGCAAGCCCTGAAGGTAAGAAAGGACAACTGGCTCCAACACCTCGGAGATGTAGCGCTGGCTGTTTAAAGTACCGGCAATGCGTACTAGAGGTGTGCGAGAGTGATATCCAATATCGCCACATACAATAATACCCGGTGCAGGACCAGTGTGGCGGTGCATAACGCAGTTGTTCAGCATCCTCTCTTCATGGTGTCTCC
The DNA here is from genome assembly GCA_907164885.2 of Dolomedes plantarius. Taxonomy (NCBI): domain Eukaryota; kingdom Metazoa; phylum Arthropoda; class Arachnida; order Araneae; family Dolomedidae; genus Dolomedes; species Dolomedes plantarius. Next base: position 54,978,973 of record OU015503.1, read on the forward strand.
AGACTCGAATGCGATCATCGTGGTGTTGCAGACAGAAGCGTGACTCGACAGTAAAGACAATTTCATTCCATTCTGCCGTCCACATCCTTCTGTCATCGCACCATTGGCGGCGGAGACGTCTGTGGTTCTGCGTCAAGGGTAGACAAAGCAATGGACGTCTTGCGGACAGACCACTCTGCTGTAAACGGCGTCGTATGGTACGCGCAGACACTGGATGATGCGTTACAGACTGCATGTGCTGTGCTATAGTTCGTGATGTGACTGAGCGATCCGTCACTGCCATGCGCACAATTTGCCTGCCATCACGTGAAGTGGTGCGCTGAGGTGGATGCGATCGAACACGCCGGTCCGTCGTACCCTCCTGCATCCAACGATCACATATCCGCATTACAGTTGTTTGGTTTCATCCAACACGACTACCGATTTCCCTGAAAGATAATCCACAATCTCGGTAGGCCACTATCCTTCCACTGTCGAACTCGGATACTCGATCAAAAGATGATCGCTGTTTTCGACGAGGCATAATTGATCGTTTTTTTGAAAAAACCACAAGAAAAACACAATTGTCTAACTTGAAATCGTCGAAATCTCCAAGCCTTAAATAGTGCTTTGAAGTGGCGCCACAGGCGCGCGTGATGTGTGTCTGCGCTGAAATTCTAATCATTTGCATATCAAACCTCCGCTAATGCATGAGGTAAATTTCATGTTATTTGCATGTTTCCTTCAGGGTGTTGCATTTACAGTGGCCAGCAGTGTATATATACATACATATATGTATATATATTTATATA